>RCAB01000480.1:0-46193 GCA_003640385.1 Setaria digitata | reverse complement strand
TTTCAATTACTGAATTCAAGGATTCACTATCGGATATTGTCAGTGGCCTACCAGTAAAAATTAGAATTCGACAATGGAATTTTGCAGGAAAATTCCAAAGAAAAAATTTCGTTAAGCATCATCTTCTGCAATCTCTCCTACAGCATGATCGTTAGGCTCTGATTTATAAACTGAACTACAATATTTTTATTTTATTTGTAAAATACTGATTATGTCCTCGATAACCACGTTATTAATTGGAAATAGTTCAAAATTTGCATGGACAAGAGATTCATCCTTTCCCTATGCCAATGGTAATAATAATAGTGAAAATTTTGAAACAGCTACTCTATACAACTGCTATATTCTCTTTTCATTGTATAGAAATTATATCGAAACTTTTACTTTCAATTCAGAAAATATACAGTTCAAAAAATAAATAAACAATTTAAGAAAAATACACAACATTCGAACAATAAAATGTTTAAAAATGATCTTCCTGTTCGTAACTTTTTCATATTCAACGTGCATCGTAAACCATCACTGAAACAAAGCAATTTGTCTTCAACTTATGTCTTCTTTTATGCTAAATCGAAAAGTTTCCTTTCAAATTCCAGTTTTCGTCAAAATCTTATGGTTCTACTACAACACACATACGAGCACTAACATACAGCGAGAAGCTCACCACCTAAAATCTGGCGAACAAATAAGTAAAAATATCTGCATATAAAAGTGAGAACTGACCCTGTCTAGGATATTATAAATAAAATTAGCAAAAAAAGTGAGGGTTTATCAAACGTGGAAAAAGGAACTCGAATCGAGATAGTTTACGAAGCAGGGAAAATAAGCGATACTTACCTGCGTATTTTAGTCTTACTTACTTTAAAAATGTGTGAGGAAGTACTTATAACTTACATTTCCGGCAACGTTTTTTGTATAATATCCTGTAACCGCATTCTCGACACCTAATGGCATCTTTGGGACGAATTTCATTCTCGCTGTGACATTCTAAAACACAAGAAAATCCCAGCACTGGGAAGGAAAGCAAAGTGATCCTCCCTAATATACTTTAGAAAAATCTAAACAACATATTACTGGAATCTAGAATTAACAAATGAAAAATGGCAAAAATTGTGAGAATTGTTACATTGTTATGGATAAGTATCAAAAAGATTCCGCTAACCTCCACAGATATATATCATGCTATTTGCCTTTCCCGACCCAGTGGCACCTGGTGTCGGAGTTGAGCTCCCATCCATTACTGGATTACTTCCTAAAAATTAAAATGACAAATAATTAACTTGTACATTCCTTACCGACGAATGAAGAGACTCAACCAAACAATCAGCTTGAAGCAAAGAAATGAGAGACTGAAAATAATACAAATGCAATAAACGATAAAATCCAGTGTTTTTTCATTATTCTTCAGTGGTCAATTGTTATCAGTTGCTTTGTCACAATAAATAAGCAGAAATAGTAAAGTACTAATGAATATGATCAATTCAAGTTTAATTCCAAAAAAAAAAAGGAAGGAAAGTTATACAGTACGAACTTCAAAAACCAAAACTCGCTAATCCCAGCAAAACCTAACAAGCATATCAATTTAGAAGCACTCCGATTTAATGAAGCAAATTTGTGAAATTGTATATCTCGGATACGCTAAATATGCGCCTTTAACGATAAAATAAATACTTAGCAGAATATTACTAGCTATTAATATGTTTTTATTCCTTTTTTTCCTCCCTTATGACTTCATTTAAATTTGTGTAGTTTGTAGATGGTGTAACATTAAATATATTTATGCCGAAATGCGAATGAAATATGAATAGTTTTTTAATACGTCAGAGGAAAGGTAAAGAAAAAACAAAAATGCAATCAACATCATACAAAAAATGATACTTTATTGCATTAATTGCTATTTATTTTATTTAGAAAAGAAAAATAATTTTATTCATTCGTTTTTTTATTCAAATGCTGAAACATGGATGAAATTCCTTGCACCTTAATTATAAAAGCAATCAATTAAATTTGGAAAGTAATTTGCTGGTAAACAAAATAATAAGTTTGATTTTGAAAACAAACAATTAATCATCTTCACTTCTAGGACAATGAAGAAAATGAACGATTGATTAAAGTCTTTAAAAATGTTATCCGAAGATATCATTGCTAGATGCACCACCGATCGGATCATTAACCCACAACTCAGGTCCATCTTCTGCCTGTAAATTTTGCATCGTCTATAAAATTAATTAAAACATGAAATCAAGATTCAGAAAAACAATGATATTGTTCAAAAGAATTAAAATGAAAAAAAAATAAAAAATTAAAATTGAATACAATTAATTAGCATTTTCACATGTAANTTTTGCATCGTCTATAAAATTAATTAAAACATGAAATCAAGATTCAGAAAAACAATGATATTGTTCACAATACCAAAAGAATTAAAATGAAAAAAAAATAAAAAATTAAAATTGAATACAATTAATTAGCATTTTCACATGTAATTTTATTTGTCCAACTCTTTATTTACCCTCTTTGTTTATCCATTTACTTATTTATTTGTTGGTTCATTTCATTTTTNATCCATTTACTTATTTGTTGGTTCATTTAACTGCTCTTATTTACTTATTTATTTATTTGTTTATTTACTCACTCACACTACAGCACTTATGATGATGATAAAAGAAGTAGAAAAGAAAGAAAAACAATTATGAATATTAGAAAATAAAATATTTCTTGGAGAGCTGATATAATTATTTTATTGTTGCTTGCGCAAAAAATTGTTTTGAATTTTGAAATCAAAGCTTGAAAATATGTTGCATTAATAAATTATCTAAAAAGAGAGAAAAAATTCTTCGAACTACTTCACCCATTGTTTAATAATAATTAGTTTTCACTGGTTCCAAAGTATTGAATAGAGATTAATTTTCAGTAGTTCTTGATAATTTGCTAGTTATTAATATACTGGTGATTTCCAGTAATTTTATGGTAATTAATTTTTAGCTGCGTCAAAAAAAAAATCCCTCCAACTATGCATTATTATCATTTATTAGTTGCATACGAAGAAAAAAAAACCTTTCGGTCAAGGGTCCATTTTAAAATTGATTCCACATCACCATAATGACCAGCACATGTTACTACAACTGCCTCCTCACCAATTCTAAATAAATTTTTTTTTTTAGGCAAATTTAAATTTGAATCTCTTATACTTCTGTCTGTGACACAATTTGTCAATTAATTTAATCATATGGAATAATTGCCTTTTTCTAGTATTCAAGTTTTCCGTTTTCTATGTCACAAAAGACAATTTAATACTTTAAGACAATTTAGTATTGAATTCGGCTAGCACTTGTTAAAAAAAATTTTCGCTAATTTTATTTACAAGAATTTCTTCTACTTTACGAGAGATAATTGAGTAATTTTGCTGGATTTTACGTCTAAGTTGTTTCAGAAGCATGTTATTCCATGTTAATATTCATTTTCTCCTTCTATTAATATTCTGATGTCGAAGTACAAA
The DNA here is from genome assembly GCA_003640385.1 of Setaria digitata. Lineage (NCBI taxonomy): Eukaryota > Metazoa > Nematoda > Chromadorea > Rhabditida > Setariidae > Setaria > Setaria digitata. The sequence goes on along the minus strand of RCAB01000480.1, from coordinate 42,694 downwards.
AGTATTCTAACACTTGACCTCTCGGAAACAAGGAAGAAGTTTAAGCTGTAAAATAACAGATAAAAGATTAGCGCATGAGACACGTGAATAGCTGTGTTCGACGGCATTTTTGGAAGCATATTTTATATGCAACAAAAATAAAAGCAAACTTTAAAGGATAGATATAATAGTCTTAACAAAACAGATTAGTGATACTTTCTAGATATGTCAGTTTGTTTTTAAAAAAAGAAAATACATTTATACATTTATAGAAAAAAACATTTAATGTTCCTTCTGGATTTGCAAATACTGATCAAAAAAGTTGATTGAGTAACTCTAATAAGCTAATAAGACAGGTTATTTAGAGGCAGTAATTTTGAAAGGTATTAAATTAGTTCAAGTATAATAAGGCTAAAAAATACATGATGAATAGAATTTGAAATCAGCTTACTTTGTGCAGGCACCACATTTGACCTGTTTATCGGATATTTTAAGCTTCATTTCAATTACCAGTGCAATTCTTGCCCTAAGATGAAGTAATGACTTTGGCATTTTGTACATTTATTAGAATTTTTTGAAAAATTCTATTTTTTCTTAGTTTCAAAATTTTTGAAATTTTTACCACTTGGGTTTACAATTTACCTTTTATCATTATTTTGGCCATGCATTTTGTTCTGTTTGTTATCATCTGTAAAAATAACAAATTTAACATTTTTAACTATTAGATTTAATCTAGAATTTATCCGAACTTTCAAAATAAAATTTAAAAAACGTGGATAAATCATATTTATACACATTATTTTTACATGCATATTTATACGTAATATATTAGACAAATACGTGAAATAAATCACATATTAGACATCTTCAATTTTATTGTTTTCAATCAGTAACTAATAATTTGCCAGTTTAAGAAAATTAAGTGTAGTGTTATATTGTATTTTAAGTTAAAAAGTGAGAAATCACTAACAGTCTAAGTTTATCTGTTAATTAAATCAAATTTTCTTATTTTTTCCTTCCAAACTATTGCCCACTGCATAGGTGTATAACTTTTGCATTTTTGTGAAAATTAATTTCAAAGATGTATGTAAGCCCACTTAATAATTAAAATATACTTTCCAAGGAATTTGTTGCTCCTTTTTGTGTGAATTCGTCAAATTCCAAATCTTTTCTGCGAAGTCTAAACGTTCCATCGGAAAAGTTTTCTTTGGTACTCAATAGTGGTGGCAAATTGAATGATTTGCAAAAACTTGAACGATTTCTTGCGCCACCATTTCTATGGTGACCTAAAATAAACGTGAACGGTAAAAGATGATGTGAAGATTAAAAAGTATCATTTGGAAAATCTTGACTGGTTTAAAAATACTTGTGTATAAGAATTTCACGCTAAAGTATATTTTCTCAAAAATCATAGTTGAAGTTGCATTTAAATTTTTGTTTAAATTAAAAACTTTGCGAAAAAACTGAGCTTTACAAATTGAATTTCGTTGAAAAATTTTTTATACTGTTATTCATCAGTTAACTTTGTGCAAATATTATTTTTTACAATGGTAGTGAGAGAAAGGAAAGAAAGTGAAAAATTATTTATATCTTTTGAATTTGAAATATATAAATGAATCATGTTAAATTGAAATACTCCCTTTAACCTTTTTCATGCCAAGAATAAAAATAAGTAATTTTGGATATGAAATGAAATGTGAAGTGAGAAAGTTATTATTTGTGTTAAGATAACTACAATTTAGTTAATGACAAACTCCAAGGTGTAAGAGGATTAGATGTACTTATACTACGAATCATTTAGATTATTTAATAAATTAATTCTAAAAATTTGGGTTAATCAAATTTCGCGGCACAACTAAATGAAATTTGGTAAATTAAATTCCACACTCGATTAAATGAATTCAATTTTCGCTGATTGTAATCTTGCTTTAATTTCAATCAACAATCGTCAAAAACTTATTGAATCGAATTGTTAACACTATATTAGCTATATACTTCGGCTTTGTCCTATTCCAATATATATATATATATATATATATATATACTTTTTTCTTTTTTTTTTGCAATATATATGCAAAATATATATATATATATATATATATATATTGAAATAAGTTTCTCTAAATAATAGCCGGGATTGTTAATTTTCATAATTTAAAAGTCAATAATTAATTTGAAAGAAAAAAAACAAACAGGAATACATGTGTGTTGTTATCAATTTTTTCGAATAAATTGTAAATTTTCCATAAAGTATCAATAGTTAATTAATTAAACAAATAAATAATTGAGCAACGACACTATATAAATAATCATTTTCTCGAAAAATCTGTTGGAGCTGAAAATCACTAATTACTTATGCATTAAAATAATAGCTACCACGATTATCTTCCTCGGAGTAAAGTTCAAATAAATCATCATATTCCAAAGAATGATGTGAAATTGATGGTGAAGCTAAGCCAATATCCAAATTTCCGGTTTTATCATCTTCTAATGGCCACAAAGATTTAGTTAGATCTTTGCGATTATTTTTTAGAATTGATGACTGGAGGAAAGCTGAACGTTTTCGTACTGGAACTAAAATTATGCAAGAATAATTAATTAAATTATTGAACACTTGCATTATATATAATAAGAAATTTTAAAATATAATCACAATTTTTTTGTTTAATTCTGATTGAAATATTTCTTATATACCGCAAAATTTAGGAAAAGTTCTGGGAAAGCTGAAGAACTTTTTCATCGATTATTGATTGACTGATTGATTTGAAAAACTATATTTTAAAACAATAATATTCAATTTTATGAATTATTCTTGAAATTGAAAAGGGTAGGAAGTATTGAAAATTTTAAGGATTTTTCAAAATTTTAAACGGCACTTCGAAGAACTTTATAGAAGTGAAGAGTTTCCTTTCGGGAATTTCAAAATATTTCAAAAATCCGAAAAATTCATTATTGTTTCAGAAGCTTTTTTCAACATATTTTATGGAAATTGGTTGATTTTTTTAAACTTTAAGCATTACTTTTTTTTAATACATAAGAAATAAATAATACCATTTGATAAGGGTTCGTTGTAGATTGTATCTGATGATGAATTCAGAGGTGAGTCAACTGTTATCATTGGTCTAAACTTGCAATTTAAGCAAAAATTTTGAATTTTACAATCACTCCCTTCTTCTCTCTCATTTTTAATGAAAATTTCTAAATTTTAAATAAGTTTATTTATTCTTTTTGAAGCACTATTTGATTAATGATTTAATTTATTTACTTTCGAATTACTCTACCTTATTTTCTTGGTTTTTGTTAAATTCATTGTCTCCATTCATTCAATCTTTTAAAACTATTCAATCAAGAACAGAAAAATAGTGGCAATAATAATTTTATTAAAATGATTTTTTTGACGAAGTTACCTCATCACATCCGATTGGTAATTCAGTCGTTTTGATTCTTTTCTCTCTGAGGGTACCAGTGTTTCAGATGCTTTCGATTCTTTAGGTTGTTTCCGAAAAACTACATTTTTTAATTCTTTTGCAAAATTGCTAGAACTAAAATTAGCTTTTCTTTTTTTTTAGCAAATAAATGAAAAAAAAAAAAAAAGATAGCCGGTAGTATTTTTATGCTGCTAATGATTGGATTAATTAAATAAAAGTAAAATTCTTTCTTTGATTTTATTTTCCTTTTTATATTTTTAATTCTAATTCACTCAAATGATCATGCGTGTGTTGCTGTTTTTTTTTTTTTTGTATTGCGGTTTTTTTGTTTTTGTTTTTTTTTTCTGCCTTTTTTCTGTTGATAAAAATGTAAGATGCTACCGCTATATTTGCGTGAATTACGATCAATGATGACGGACGTTTTACGTGGAACATTTGACGTTAAGCGATACGCATTTTCACTGGCCGATTCATCTTGTTGTACCTCACTTTTGCTTGGTAGAAAAACCGTTGGCTGTGGTAATGCATCATCGAATGCATCCAGATTTTGGATGTTACAACAATCATTTTCATATCTCAAAAACTTTTTACTTTAATTCATTTTTTTGAGGAAAGAAAATGGTTATTTATCTTATTTTTGAAATCAATCCTTCTTTTCAATAAATTTTCAGTTTGCGAAAAAATTGTATTAATTTTAATGCAACATATTCAAAAAGAAAAACAGAAATTTACTACTTTTTAAAATAATTATTCTTTCTTTCAATCGATTCCTTTTTATTTTCATTTCTATCTTTTCAATAACGTTTCATCTTGCAGAAAAAATTATAACAATTTTAATGAATCATTTTAAGAAAAAAAAAAACGAAATTTTATTATTTTAATAATTTTTGGAATAACTACTCTTTGGGTAAATTAATTAATTTTACTTTTATTTAATTTTGAATAATTGTCAAAAAAAAAAATTGCAATTTGTCCCATTATTGCCTCATCCTCAAAACAATTTTATCCAATTACTTTTTGTTGTTAATTTTTCGTTTGCATTTTTGACATCTTTTTTGCAATGGAACATTAGAAGCCCAAACTAATTTATTCATTATGAAATTTTTTTTTAGGAAAAAATTTTCCTTAGTTTTAAAATAAGTATCGTTTTTTTTTTTTGGCAAATGTAATTCTGCTGTTTTACTAAAGAAAAAAATCGATGAAGAAATAAATGGAAATAAAAATAAGCAAGCAATGTGGACTTTTTTGATAACTAGTGATAAATTAAATAGGATTTTTATAAAATGCTATTTGTACTTGAAATACCCAAACTAAAGTGGTAAATATGATAAGCAAACTTTGCCGAATCACTGATATGTGTTGTATTAGACGTTACTGACTGACAGTGATGGAGAATGATATGATATATTAACAAATATCCATCAACAGTACCAATCCATACCTGTTCTCGAACACACATCACCGACGTTATTTCGGTCGGTCGTTGAGGTGCACTGCAAAAAGCTTCATTTCTTTCTTTCTTTCTTTATTTTTTTGACTTGAAAAAATTTGGTTTAGAATTTATTCAAAAATACTTTCTTTTCTTCTGTAATTTATTATTTTTCTTTTTTTTTTATAACAATTTTTCGTCATTTTTCCATCCATTTTTTTTGCGGCAATCGAAAGAGAAAATGATGGAATTTAACAAAATTTTTTTTCCTCTTCCTTTTTTTGTAAAAATTTAAAAAAGAAAAAGCAGAGAAAGGATAATGTAAACAACAGTAATAATAGTAATAATAATAACAATAACAGCAGTAATAGTAATAATTTGAACATACTTATTATACTGTTCTTTTCCTAAGTCTAATATAAGAATGCATTCATCATCTTTCCAAAGTTGTAAAACTTGCGAATGTGCTGTCGCAATCCAAACGCCGTACGACGATGGACACATGCAACGAATTTTTTCAAACATTGGCGAACTATGAATGGAAACCGATGCTGCGACGTAAATTTTTCGAACTGTTGTCAGTGATCTAAAAATTCGCCTCTAATTTATCAATTAATTGTAGTTAATGAATGGAAAAACTTAATTTTTAGGTTGATAAAAAATTAAAAAAAAAGAATTTAGTTATATACGAAAATTTAACTCTTTTAATTGCTAAAAGATTAGCCAAATGGATTAGAACAAATAATTAAGAAAACGAGTTAGCAATCGAAATTTTTGATCTCAAGATTTATTTCTTTAAATTATCAATAAATGGCCAATTTATTTTTTGGATTGATAAATGATTGGTGAAATAAGCTAATCATATATTTAAGTTTAATTCTTTTAATTGTTAGAAAATTGGCCAAATGGGTTAGAACAAATAATTAAAAAAAATGAGCTAGCCAGAAGAAATTTTTGGCATTTCAGAATTAAATCAGCAGGAAAAAGGTAATAAAAATTAATAGCGATAAAAATTGACTTTTAAAATATTAAATAATTAACCAAATAAGTTAGTGATTGAATTTTTGAAATTACAGAGTGATTCTAAAATATTAAATAAACAAATCAATAATATGCAACTAATGTCAAATGCGCTTTAATTAGATGACTGATTATTAAGGTGATAAACAATTAGTACTTAGTGTTGGAATCAAGTTGCTGTTATTATTGATGCATCATAATTAAGGTAAATCTGATGATGAACAACTGATTAAAATTTATTAATGAACTCAAATTTGTACTATCACTTCTAAATGCTAAAACAAGTTAGCTGCGTGCTTACTTCATGCAAATGATTGTAATTTTGCATGCAGCTGCAAGCCATAATGTATCATCGACGATGCTCATTTCCGTTACTGGTGCCGTACTGATCGGTAAATTAAGCATTTCGATTACATTCGGTACAATTTCGTTCACATTCTGAAATTTATCATGAAGAAAGAAAGAAATATCACATTTGAATTCGAAAAATTTTGGAAACAATACGATGTAAATAGTAATACATTGATTATTTTTGCCCAAGTATTTTACAGCTTTTCACTTTTACGGTATTTATCATACGGCAACTATGAAATTGAAAGAAAAGGATGGAATACAAAAAATATCCTACTGAAATATAAAAAAAATTTGTATTTAAAATATTATAATGAATCAATTCTTTTACCACAATATTTTAAAGCTTTCCAATTTCATTAGCCATATCACAGATCAGTTATGAAATCAACATGGAAAAGAAAGAAAATCATTTTGTTACTTAGAATTTTCAGCAATCATTGATAACGACACATTAATTTGATGACTGACAGTGATAAGATGCTGTTATCAAGTCACTCATTTGCTCTTGTAATTCATCTATTAGAATTTTAATTCAACCTTTCTCTAGCTAAATTTCTCCTTCTCAGTTTTTCAATTTTCTTCTAACTTCTGGAATAATATTGCAAATTCAATAATTGCCTCTTCTAATTATCCCTTCAATGTTTTTTAGTTTATATTTACCAAGCTCTTCAAATGAATAAAATTAAAATAACATGAAAAATTATATTATTGAAAATAGATAATTCCGAAAATTCGGAGAACCTCAAAAATGGTAAGTACACCATTAGCAAGCGCTGCATACAAACGACCATCTTTGTAAAGTAATTTAAGCGCAATATCGGGCATTTTTAATTCCCATAATATTTCACTGCAAATTTGGATAAAATGATTGGGGCAGTAAAATTGATTTAGCAATTTAATTATAGTTAAAGTGAAAAGTAAAATTGATTTAATTACAGTAAGCATAATAACAATTACAAATCGTAGAAAATAATTCATAAAATAACGAAAAAAAGGTAATATGACAGTAAAAAAAATCAGTTTTGTTAGAAATTTCAAAGAATTATTTGCAAAGTAAAATTGCCTTCACAATGCAAATTTAATTAATAAAATTACGAGAAATTATAAAGTTAATATAATTAACGAAAATCTTAATCCAAATGCTTTTTTGAATTCTATTATTAAAATAAAAAAGCACACCTTTTCGTACCCTTGATTTTCAATGCAATAATATAGCCTGACAGCAAGGAAATGTATGCCAAATCACCTTCTCTTAGCGCCATTGAAAAAATTTTGCAATCGAACTAAAAATTTTACTTAAATTTAACAAATATCTGATTAAGTAAAATTTTTATTTAAAATAAACTAAATTAATAAATACTTTATAAACTATAAAATTCTGTTTGTAGTCTATAAATGCATGTAATTATTTAAAAATGATCTTATAAAAATCGCCTCAGAAAAAGATTGAAAATTTCAACACATGAAGTTGTTATTATATTACAGTAGTATATACAATAATAGTGAGAAGAAGGGCTTATCGAGTAGAACAGTCGGCATCATCTCCCCTCACTTTTTTTTATACAGTAAGCAGTCAACAGTCTAAGAATTCTGATTTATTCAGTTGTAAATATCGTCGCAATTTTTCTCCTAACAAAAGCACTTTTTATTTACAGTAAAATTTTTCATTTAAACTTTTCCATTTAAGTATAGCTTGAAAGTTGTTGACAAGTAAGCAAGTAGTGGTTTGTCTTTTGAATAGCTTTCAATATAATAGGCTATTTTTCAATTCTATAAAAGCAAAATTTAGATAAAAATTATACCTCAACATCGAGTTTATACAGAGTTGAAATTTCACCGATAAGATTAAATCGTGCAATGATGCCATTTGTTTGATGACCTGCACAGATAAAGCCCGAACCTTCTTGATCCGAGCTAAATGTTACAAGTTCAATTGTCGCTAAGCGAGATCGTTCCTGCTAATATTCATTTATCATTTATTATCTGTATTTTATCGCAATTTGTAGCTAATCAAAATTCATGCAAAATTAGTCAAATTACAACTGATAAAATGAACTTAAAATTGTTTTTTACTCAGTTTACTCATTTTTTTTTTTTAAATATCAGACTAATTTAATCAATTCTTTCCTCTTTAATAATTTAGAATTTTTCACCTCTAAAAAATTCTCAATTGCCACTCATCATTATGAAAAATATTGATGTATTATATGGCATGTTTTGCAGTCATTAGGTATTAATTATCTATTGCGTCTTTGCTTCATTCACTTTGTTGTAAATGCTAACGAACTATCGTATTTTTGTTAAATATCACGTCACTATCTATTTTCGACAGTATAATTAATTGCAAATTTGCACCTCTATTAGTTATCATTTGCCTAATTTGCAATAAGTAAACTGCTAATTTTATTAGCCAAAATTTTTCCTTTTTTTTCAGGAAGAAGGAAAGAAGGAGTCTTTTTAGCATTTTATTTTTTTACATCTTTCAAAACGTTTAAATAAAAAGATAAATTTTATAATATTCAAATACATAATTTTTGAAACTGTCCAAACAAATTCATTAAAAGTTCAATCGGTTTTGATATATTTTGCTCATACATGAACTAAACTTAAACATGAATATGTTTGCCGTTGATACAATTTTAACGTGAACATTTGGATAATATGGATATATTTATCTTAAGTATAACTTTAGCACAGATGTTGGCATATAATTAGACATGGATGCATTTTCCGTGATGGAATTTTGAAGTGAATATGATATATTTTTCAAAAACATACATATAAATTTTTCATAGCATAACTTTGACTTAAATATTTATGTATAAATAAACATTAACATATTTATCATCCATATAACTTCGACGTAAATATAATATACTTGATAAAATATATAATTGCGTAGATGCAGCTTAGATATTAATACGGATGTATTGTTAAAGTGGCTCTGACGTAAATTTAGAAATATTTTTTGACGCAGATGCATCTCATCCAACTGACCGGAACCGGAAGATTTTAATGTGAGCGCACTTTTTTTTTTTTTTGACGTGAATATGACATAGTGAAGAAGGTACAGCATTGTTTGGAAAATATTCTTTCTTTTTTGTCCCCTACAGTTGTACGTTAAATGCGTACGTAAAAGAAAGCATTACCAGTGTTAACGTTGTAAATGCTTTTCGTAACTGTTCTTTACGATTTAGTCGTTCACGTAACAAATTTAAGTACCATTTTTGCTTATGTTCGATTTCAGCACGTGACGGAAAAGGATGTATATTGTCGAAGGCCAACTAAAAAACGATATCTAAAAATTTTTTTCTTCTTCAAAATTTTAAAATTCTGTAAAATTTATTTGTTTCTTTTTTCTACAGCAGTAGTAAGTTTTATTACACAACTTTAAATTTCAATTACAAAAATACGACTACATAAGTAATAAAATGAATTAACTTCTTTTTGCTCTCACTCATAAATTATTACTCTATTTCATCCTAATTATTAGAAAAGAAGACAAACAAGTGGCAAAAAATTCTACCATTTTTTTTCATCAAAAAAGGCAAATTAAGGAAAAGTGAAATGAATTAAATTAAACATAGGATATGCTGAACTGTTATTCGATTTTAATGTTTAGAATTTATTTTCAAAATGAAAGAAGTTTACTAACATTGAACAATCCTTCATAATCGTATGTTAAACGAACAGATGCTTTTAAAATTTTGATAACTGATATGGTATCATTTCTTTGAAGGACTTCTTTTTCATGAATTGATAAAATTGCTAGTGCAAATCGAAAGAGTACTTTTGTTCCATCCAGAAGAAAACAGTCCCATATTCGAATCATTGTCTAGAAAAGTAAAATAAACCAAATAAATATCGTAATTTGATATACTTTTAATTTGAATAAATATTTTTTATTTTTGTTTATTTCATTAATAAGTAAATAATTCTAATTTGCAAAACGGCAATTTGTAAAGCTGTTTTTTTTTTTTTAATCAACTTATTAGTGAAACGATCACCATAAAATTATATGTATATATTTCTTTTGTTACTTATTTCATTAATAAATCATTCTGTGTTTTGCTTTTGTTGAATTATTTTAGCAAAGCAATGATTTATGTGGCTATGCAGTGATAATAATGGTGGTAGATAGTGATTATAATAGTGAAAGTGGGAATAATAGTAGTAATAGTAATAATAGTGGTAATGATAGTATCCATGTGGTAGCATAGTAAATTATAGGTATGGCCAGGTTGCGCGCAAATGCGCCGTGCTGCTAATTTCCAAATGTATATAATTAGCAACATAGTGCATTTACGGGCTTATGGCTGTTTTCAGTAATTATCCATTGGGAATATTTTGAAATCTTATTAAAAAGTTAAAATTTCCTTCCTTTTCATTTTTTTTTTTTTGCCTTCTGCTTACATTAAATTGGGAAAATAAGACAACATTAGATCAGTTAAAGGATGTAAATCATAATTAGTGCTAACTGATAAAAAAGATGGTAAAAACTGTCTAAACAATTAGTAAGGTAAAGAGAATTGGCATGTTATACATGGCAAAATTTTGTTATCAATTTTTACTTTTAATCTTTTTTTTTATGCGGTCAGTTTGACTCATGAATAAAAAATTGCTTAGCTAGAAAAACTCATTGTAAAGAAAGGGATTTTGTGCTGGCACTCAATTTAGGTCTGATTGTATCTAAGCAAGATTTTAAGTGAGGGAGATACAGTAATGATACGGATTAAAAGAATGACTGTATACCGTGAAAAGTCTAGGGAGAGAATATGATAAATATGGTACTGATACGCAAAAATATATAAATTGTGTGATGGGAAAGCCAAGAGTTATGAAAAAAAGGGAATAGTACGTAGGTACTGAATGGATGTAATCCCCTGTATTTCAGAAATGCAAAAGTTGTAGAAGGAAGAATACGGTAGTCATAGAGAGTGAAAGTGCATCTCGAGCAGTCCGGAAAGCAGAGATTCTCTGACACAGAAAGACAAAGAATATGGTAGGACAACGTATAGGTCTTTGTAAACGGATCGGAACTGCCACTGTATTACGGAAAGGCAAATTTAATTTAGAAAAAGGATATAGGTAAACGGAATGAAAATGCCGTTGCATTTCGGAAAAGCAACGATTTGTAGGAAGAGGACCGTAGATATGGTATCTGTATTGGCAAATGGAATGCAAATTGCAACAATAATGTTCTAGAAACGTGAGAAATCGATGTAACATAAAAATAGAAATGAAATGCTCAACATTTGTCATCATATTGTTACTACAATCATAAAACCAGTGAAATGGTTGAAGATAATAAAATGGAAAAATGGATTAAACATGAAGATAATTGGAATTGTCATGTCTAATTTTGATATGCAAATGAGCTGCTGTTGAAAAACGCAAAACTCCATAAAATATGCAATATTTCATCTTGTTAATAATGATGACTGTGCAACATCCAATTCTGGCCTTTTGTATGACACATTTATTCATAAAGGATTAGTAAATTTGCATATGAATTAATTTGCAAATTCGCAATAGATATCAAATATAGTCCCTATCAAATTTATTATTTCAAACTTTTATCAGTCATTTTTGTTTAAAAAAAAAATTTATTTATCTGATAACAAATTTTTTTCCTGAGTTGCTAAACCAAAACACACACACACACACACACACACACACACACACACAGATGCATACATAAGTAATTTAAGAATAGAAAAAAAATTTTTTACAATTTTTTTCCATTTTCTGTTTTTTTTTTTCTGGAAAAAATTCATACAAATACTTTCATTGCTTATTTTCTCCAATTCTGTTATAGAAAAATTGAAAATTATAGAAAAATTATGAATTTAACAAAAAAAAGTTTTTTTTTTCTTTTATCCATTTATTTAATTTTTATTATAAAAAAAATTCAGTTCGTAAAAAAAGCAAAAATGCTCCATCTTTTTTTTTTAATTGATAATATTAAGATAAAAAAATGTTAATGAAATAAATTTTTAGACTTATTTCTTTCAAAAATAAAAATACCTGAAATGGTACAGCATCATAGAATAAAGCAAGAAACCAATTTAGGGTAACCGTTGCTAAATCGATTCCACAGTTTTCTAAATGATTTGATAAAAGTGGCAGTCGTCGGGCAACAAGTTCTTTTAACACTTCCTGCAATAAATTGATAGTTTTAAATTAGAAATCTAACCATTAACTCAAGTATTAATCTGAATATAAAATTTGCATTAAAACCAAAAAAATAAATTAATTTATTAAATAAATGGGAAAAAGGAATAACCTTTCGAAATGAATTATTTGAAAAACATACATGTTCAAAGTAAAATTCGTTTTTAAACAAAGACAAAATTAATTCAATTATTTTGACTCAATTTCAAATCATTTATCTTCTCATTTCTCTCTCACCATATTTATCATCAATTATTTGATTATATGAAAAATGCAATCTACATAAACTAAACCATAAATTATTTGTTAAATAAATAAATAAAACTTACCAAATTATACACTTCAAATTCAAATTAATTAACTTGGAAAAAATATCAGAAAATAATTTACTTAATTAATTTTAAATACCTGATCAGCTTGAGCACCGGTCAATGCATGATCAAAATACGATTTATCGAAATATTTTTCAGTAACAGCAACCAAAAACCAGAATGTATCTTCAACTCCAAGGAAAAGCATTGCTGTGCCGGCAATAAAATTCATTCCCTGACAGTAACCGATAAGCGGATTGTGCAAGCAGAATGCACGAAGCACCTGTTCCAGTTGCTGTATCTGTTTGTTAATTAATTTAATAAATAAGAAATTTTGCTTTTTTTTTCGAAAAATTTTAAATTGGAAATTTTAAAAAAGTTAAATTTTTTTTTTAGATGCTTTTTTCATATTTGTATTGCAAAAGTGTATGTGCGCATGGGTGTTCCATTTTTTTTCCCTTCCTTATTGTATAGGAAGTTAAGAATAAAATGAAAATAAAATAATGAAGACAAATTAATAATAGTTAATTAATTAATTAGCAATAATGATAATGATAATAATAAATAAATAAATACCGAAAGCAATATATCTTAATAAAAAAAATTGGCCGTATAATTTGATTAGATAATTTATGTAATTAATTTTTTTTTACATTACCAATGATATTTTGAAATATATTATGAGGTGAAGTTTTTTTTACTTTTTGGCAATTTTTTACTTTTAAGAAGAAGAAAATAAAAAAAATAGAAAAAAGAAAAAAGGTAAGAGGATTATTTATTTATAGTAAAAACAGAAACTATGTGAAATATTTTCCTTTTGCAAAAGGAAGAGAAACTTTGAATAAAATCTTATAAATAAAAGCAAAGTATTTTTCTGTAAGGCCCAGAAAGAAAGTTGAAAGCAAAAATTTTACTTTAAATAACAAAAATAATTTAAAATGAAAAAAGCTTTTATTTTTCGAAATTTCTTAAAAAAATTTTTTTTACATAAACATACTCCTTTACATGTTGGCGACATGAAATAGATATTACCAGGTAATGTACGCAGCAAATCAAGCGATATTTGCTTTTGATGATTGTCTCTGTACTGCAAAAAAAAAAAAAAAAAAAAGAAGAACGAAAGAAAATAATTGAAATTTAATTAGTCATCTAAAGTAGTTGAATTTTATGAAGTAAATTTTTATTTTATTTTGTCCGAAGTTTTTTTTTTTGACACTATTTACTGAGTGAAATTAAAATACAAATGGAACGAAACATCAAAAACTGATTATTTGTTAAATTGATCAAATGATTAATTTTATCGCTTTAATAAATGAAATTTCATTTTAATTTGAACACTTTTTTCTTACTCTATTTATTTGCCAAAAGTCAGTCTAAAAATTCAAGCAGGCAAATGAGCAAAAATAAAAGTAAAATAGAATATTATTAAATTATTTGTCATTTCTTGAATTTTGCAAATAAAAAAATTGATCTTATTAATAAAATACATATTTTTATCTTCGTAATTTTACTCCTTTTTTTTGTTCTTTAAGTAAAATACAATTAAAAATTAAAATTTAATGATAAAAATGTTAAACAAAAAACTTCAGAAAAAATACCTCTGTTTCATCAAGTGATCCGCGTGTATTACATAAATCTCGAAAATAATACTTTCCAAATTTTTTTTTAATATCAGCAACTTGCTGATGAATTAATAATTTCCAAATGTTCGGTCTTAAGTCGCCAGGTACACCGATTCGAACGAGCATACGTACCTCACTCTAACATTTATTCTATTAGGCGACGGAAAAAGGAAATAATTTTTGCTATAGAAATGATAAAATGATAATTGTTAATGATAATTTTTACATTTAGAAAATAACGATTAATTATGATTGAATTAGGGAGAAAAAAAAACAAGAGAAAATGAAGAAAGTTGGGAAAATTGGCACCATTTAGTTTATAATTGCCTCAGGTAGCTAGTTTTATAATTTGTTTTAAATTTGTGCTTATATTAATTGCATAGTGGATGAATTTATTATAATTTAATATGATATATGAGAAAGCTGAAATTAATGAAGACAATACTGTATCAATTAAGCAATTTTACAACTGAATCAAATTCTAAACTTTATAATTTTGGATATTTATCGCATTCGGTATAATTGCAATTAATTTTACGGCTTGTAATTTAACATCTGACAAATTAGTTTCACCTACTTCAAATTTATGTTTAATGATAATTTAACGTTTTGATTCACCCAGTTTGTTTTAAAGTACTCTAGCAAACTTAATTTCATATTTAATAATTTTAATTTTCTAATTGACAAACTCACCAGCAACTTCTTGATAATGATATATTTTCCATAAAAAATTCTCCTTTTAATTATTATAAAACAACTTTACAAAATACAATATAAACAATTTATAATCAGAAAGCTTCAAATTTTTTTAATTTTACTTCGCTAAAAATTTTTACTCTGTAATGTAACAAAATTACTCCATTTATTATTTAATCAGTGTCAATTGAAAAATTTTGAATATATGTATATATTAGAATTATTTTAGACGCATTATAAATTTTTTTAGATTTTTTACGAGAATTAAATGTGGTGAAAAAATATTGCAAGTTTAATATTTTTGCAAAAATTAATCAACTTTGCTATTGTTTTAATTTTTTTATATTGAATGAATCTTTTTTTAACGTTCTAACTGTATAATTTCGATTATTCAATATGAATCAAGTATGATACGAAGAGTTAAAATTTTGAAATTTTTTTACACATGGAAAAAGTCATAAATTCAGCGAAAACCGCTAATTATTTAATTAATATTAACTTACAATTTTCGATCCCTTTGGTCTTTCAGATGTTTTCATCTTGCATCAATCAATCAATTAATTGATGGTTTAAACCAATTATTTAATTAGCTAATTAGCACTAATTAATTGCACGGAAAAATTTATAAATTTGTCATCCTATTTAAAATTGCTAATCATGTCATTAATATCAGCCAATAATTTTTGTTCTCTTCAGTCTTTCAGATGTTTCCATCAAGCATTAGTCAATCAATCACTGTTTAAATCGGCCAGTTATTTAATTAATTAATTAATCGATTAACCTTATTGCAAAGTTGATAATTACATTCATGCAGGTACCGTTTCCAAGCCGTACGATGTTGCAGTTGCGACGGTGTGCATTCCAAATACAAACTGTACAACTGGGTACAAATGTAGTGAAGTGCTAATTCTTCATCGTCAAATGATCGTTGAAATCCAAAAATGTCCAAATAATTACCAAATGATGTTAAGCTAAATTAAATTCGATCTTAATTTAATTTATTTCAAATTCAACTAGTTGGTAATTTTGTTCGATGTTTAATAAACAGTCTCAAAACTAATAAAATGTCACTTTAATCAGCACAAGAAATAAATTCGCCAAATTCATAAAAAAGAAAATGTTTAATTTTACTAGCCATAAACTAATTGATTAAATTAGAATAATTTAGCTGAAATAATTAAATTCGTGCTAAAACCAACTCGTCTAATTTATAAAATTTTGTACAAGTATTTATTTATTAGTTAGTTTTTGGCAAAACAAAGACAATGAATAAAAAACTCTGGGGGTCCAAAAAATAATTTTTTTTGAAATGAAAAAATTAGTGCGATTTTATGCTTTATTTGTAATTTAATAGGCAATAATAGAAAGCAGCATAATATTATGGTGTTTTGACTTGTCAAAGGAACGAAATTAAATAATTAATAGGTAATTAAGCGAAAAATGAATACCTTTCGAAGGTTGGCAATGTTGGGTCGATTACTCGTGCCTCATTTAATAACCTCATTACACGCTTTTTATGCTGCAAAAAAAAAGTTAAAATAAAATAAAAAATAGAAAACTAGAAATAAAGATTGTAATTTTATCAAATAATATATTCTGATAGCGAGTAAATTATTATTTAATCTCTTTGTGAAATATATATCATTAATTTTACCGCTAATAAACTGATATTTCAAATTCAAAAAAAAAAGAATGGAAAAAAGAAAAAGAAAAACATTAAACAATTAAAAATTCCTTTGAAAAATGACTAAATTTAAATTCTAACTGATTTTTCGGTAATTTGGATTGCAAAATTAAAACATACAATATGACTGCCGAGTAATTTGACCTGAAGTACATCAACAGATTGTTGCTCATCAAGAGGAATTTTAATACAACTTTGCAACAGAAATACATATTCTCGTTTAAAATTGTTTAAATCTTCAATTAATTTCTCGTTTAATCTGAAAACCGCGGCAATTACATTGAACAGTTAATGTAGAAGGAGGAAAAAAGCTTTCTTTTCAGGGCGGAAAATTTCATTTTTGCAATTTATTTTAGAGTTTAATTCAGAAATTAAATTTTGGCAATTTTTTCAAAAAGCATGCTCTAGTTATAATTCGAAAACATGTTTTGGACGATTTTCATTTGTAGGCCAAAAAAAAAAACGAAAACAAAAGTTATTTAGTGTAAAACAATTTTTTGGACTGAAATTAGTTAAAATTTTAATTCAGAACAAGCAAAAAATTATGCAAAACTAGCAGTATTATTCTTGCTGTTTTAATTTAAAATCACAAAAAAAAACGTAGCTGAAAGTATTATTATTTTTTTTTAATCTGAAATTAACTAAACAACAGCACAATAATATAGCATTGTTATTATTCCTTTTCCCTAAATCCAAAATTACGTATAAAATTGTTATTTTAATTTAGTATTTTTATTACTATTTTCATTTTTAATTCAAAATTAAAAAAACAGAATGGAAAGTAATTAAAATTAATGAAATTATTCATTTATAAAGATTATAAAAAGATGGAATTTAACAGATGAGATTGGAAGGTAAAGAAACAAAAGAAGTGAAATATTTGACCGTACTGTTTCAGTTGAAAAGTTTGCTTTTGCTGCGCGGCACATCGCTTCAACAATCGGATCACTTCACTGTTCAAGAATTTGTTTCGATTTGCCAATGAAAATGTTTGTTCCGTTGTTAAATTCTTCGATGTGACATTTCGAAAATCCATTAAAATTTGATTAGCCAAACAAAAAAAAAAAAAAAAAAAAGCGAAGTATTTTTTAACAAATTTTTATTTTATGTGAAAAAACTAAGATAAAGAAAAGATTGTGAAGAAAAAAAAAGAAAATAATTCATAACAATAGAAGAAAAAGAAAACGAATACTTAAATTAAAAATGAATCAAAAAAAGTGGTGGAAAAATTGAGCTGGAAATTGATAGCTGAGTTTTTTTTTGTTTTTTAAATTAAAATATGATATTATATTACATGTGTGCAGTTTCTTTCATTTTTTTTTTTTTTTTTTAGCTAAATAGAATCAGAGTTCTCCCATAGAACTGAGAAGGGGAAAAACGGTCACTTTAAAAGGTTTTTTTTTTTCATTTTTATAGATAAAATAAAAATTTAATTAAGAAAAATGTCCAAAAAGGATTACTAACTTTGACATTAATATAAAATTTTCATTTCATCAATAAATAGAACAGCAAAAAACAAAAAACAAAAAAAAAAGTTAACTTACGCATTGTCTTTGAGTTGTGCAAGCTCAATGGAGAGCATTTTTTTTCCTTCATTAAGCTCCTGAATTTTGGCTTTTTGTCTATTTGTAATTGCCCGCAACCAATTTAATTCACTTTGTTGATAGCTAAAACTTTTAACTTATAAAAATGTAAGAAAAAAGCTTACACAAATAAATATAAATTAAAATTAAAATTAAACAAGTAATTTATAAGCAAATTTATTTTAAGTGAGAAAAAAAGGACTTAAAAAAAGATGTGTAATTAGTAAGCTGTTGATTTTGTTCTATCTTTTTCGTTTTTTGTCTTTTCCTTTAATTTAATTTGTCCATATAATTTTGGTTTTTGTCTTACAATTATTTCATTAGTAAAAAGATGGCAAAATGCATGCAAAAAAAAATGTTGTGATTGGTAAAAAGTGTTCTAATTTGTAAAAAGTTATGGCTCGTTTCATAGTCTTTTTCTTCTTTTTTTTTACTTCATTTTTTAGTTGTTGTTTTAATTTGGCTCTATTTTTACTTTTCTTTTTTGTAACGTTCTTTTTTCTAAGTTTTTTCTTTTTTTTTTTTTTGCTATCAAGAGAAGGTTTGCTAAATTGAATTTAATGCTAATTTACTTATTTGTAATGCGAGCAATTTTTTAATTAGCTTATGCTGGTAGCTAAAAACTCTAAATATATGCGAAATATGAAACAAGAAATAAATTAAAAACAAATAGGTGTTAAATTTGAAAAAAAGTACGTAATTGCTTATAATTAATCCAATTAGCCTTCGTTTGCAGTAAAAAACTCTAATCACATGCGAAACATGAAAAATGAGCAGATCAGAAAATAAATAAATGTAAAATTCGAGAAAAAATGTGGTCGAACAAAATTGAATTCATTTAACTTTTTAGTGTCGTTTCATTTCTTTCCTTTTTTTAGAATATTTTCTTTTTAAATTTTGTTAAATTCTATTCGAAAAACCATTAATAGATTTCAACGATTACCCGTTATCATATGATAATACTTCATTATCATCATCAAATGTCGTTATGTCACTTGCAAGTGAACTTTGCGCACTTCGTTTGCTACTGGAAAAATAAATACAATTTCATCATATGAAATTGAAGCAATAATTCACTCAGTTTTCAATTAATTTAAATACTTTGGACAGTTTCTTAATATTTATTTTTTACATAAAAATAAATTTTCTCAATTTGTCAAGATAACTTACAACTTTCTTCTCATTCTAGACAAATTTCGAACATATTTCTTTTCTTTTGATTAAATTTTCAAACTTCTCATTTATCTTCACAGAGAGTTTTTCCCTGTACCAAAAAAAAGTAAGTCAAATTTTTCCGTACAAATTTTGATTTTTAGATGTGCTTGATTTTTAAACTGTTATTTATTTCTTTGCTTTTTTCGAAATAAGAATTTTGCTTTGTTTATTTGTTTTTTTAATTTTTTCGAGTGAAAAATAATCCCTAATTTTCCAGTAATTCGTAAAATACTTCACTTTTTCTATTTTGGTATCTTTATTTTTTCGTCGATTTTGCTTTTTTTCTTCTTTCGCCATCAGAATTACGAGAAAAGGCAAAAAGCATAGGAAAAAGTAGTTGATTTTATATTAATTGAAATAAAAAATAGCTTACCTGGAGTTCAAAGGAGTGAAGAATTAGTTTACCTGGTATTACTTGAAATACTATCAGTATCACAATTTGATTTGCCAAATGGCTGTCGATTGATCCATTCGAGAATCCATTTGTCACCCTTTATATTACACTTGGGAAGAAGAAGAATAAATTTTATCAAACTGGTAATAAAAAATTAAAAAGTTTTTCATTTCTTTTTTCTAAAATAAAGACTTAAACGTCAAATTTTTTCTTTTTTATAAGCAAATAATTTAATTTTTTTAGTATTTTTTAATTATATAATACATCTGGGCTCTTTAAAAAAAGAAAAAAAAAAATTTAGCCATAAATATTATTAAATGAATAGATCTATTTTTTTCTTTTTTAATTTAAATAACATCGTATATGCAAATTTGGCGTATTTGTTTGAAAAAAGTTAGAAAGCTGAAGTTCGAATTACCAGCTGAAAACATGAACAATGATTGTATTTTATTAATTAAAAGCAAATAGCTACAGTATTGTTCCTGTTATTAATTATAAATATTTTAATTTTATTATTTTTATCATTTATCAATGCTATTAAGTTGAAAGTTTTTTCATATCAAGAAAATTTTGCTTGCAGCATAAATCAATTCCAATTAGTTCATCAATATTTTTGAAATTTGAAATGGAAAAAAAATAAGAAAAAACTAAAATAAATACCATCAAATCAACATTTTTGAGCAATCGCTCACGTGAATGACTCCGTCCACATAACAACGACGAATGTCCGGAATGTTTCCGAAGAGTTCCTGAAAATTGTATTTTCATAATGATGATTATCATATAACTAATTTTTTTGCCAATCATAATTTAGTTTTCCCAATCTATAATTTATCCTTTCTTTGAAATTTTAATAGGATTTAAAACTTATTATACTAGTAATTTTGCTCTAAAATTCAAAGCAAACTTGATTGTTTTGCTCTAAATGATGGCAAAATTGATGGTGCTGAACGAGAACCAACATATCCATTCTTCATATCTATAATTCATTCATTTATTTTTAAAATTTCTCTTTTTTTTTTTGTCATTAAAAAAAAACTGCTTTTAGATTAAACAAATTTTTGTAACATTTTATTCTAAATTAAGCAATTGTCTTTATATTAATACGAAAGTATATGGCACAGCACTCAACTAATTAGTTTTGGACTTTTTCCAAGCAACATTCTTGTTTTTATGGTAGCCAGTTCATTTTGTTCATTTTTTGTACAAATACCATCTTCGTTATCACTTTCGCTCTGAAAAAAAAAAAAAAAATTCAAAAATGAAAAGAGAAAAAAAACCTAATTGAAAAAAAAAATTCGTCATAAATTTTCAATTTTTTTTACACTCTGTATTTTTTCTTAGTATTTTTTTTTCATTTAGCAAATTTCCTACAACTTCTCTTTGACATCTTAAATTGTTGATTATTGAAAGATATTCGAATTTCATCCAATTATTTATTTATTTCATCATGAATTAATTAATTACGTGTCAGTCAAGTGTCTCCACAATTAAAATTTTAGAACATTCACAAGGAATGATAATAAAGTAAGCTTCAGTTGCACTGTGTAGTTTTAGTATTTAATTTTTTTTAGTTTTTTTTTGATTTCTTCTAATTTATTTAATTTTCTTTTAAATTTTCAAATTTTTTTCAATATTTAATTTTTTAAATTATTATATAATATAATTTTTCTTATTTCTTATTAACCATGACTATTATTGCTATTACTATTAATATTTCATATGATTTTTTAGCAATTTGAATGACTTTTATTAATAGCTCTATTCGCATCATCTTTATTTTCACCATGTTTCTTTCACTTAGCTTACTGATATCAAATATTTTATCACAGGGTTCTAATTTTATAAACTTATCGAAATTTTTACACACACCTGTAACTTAAAGAAAAAATATTATTACTTTTTTTTTTAAAAAAATCTTTTTCAGTACGATAAAAAGCATTTGAAACAGCGTAAAAAAAAAAAAGCATGGAAATGAATGAATTTTACCGAAGTTGTCTCAAAGCGTATCTCTTCTGATTGTTTTGGCTTTTTTCTTCGCATACATCTAATTAATTCAACGTTTTCACGTCGTTTTTGCAATGCGCTAAACCACTTACTTGCGCTTTGTTCATTTTCTGCGTCAAATTCTAATTTTCTTCCGTCAGCACTGCAAGTAAATCGTTTCTAGCACAGCGAAAAAAAGAATTGTAACAACAGACAGACTTATTTATCAAAAGAATCAATATTTTTATAAACATATATCAACATTTAAGTTATGCCATTAATAAAATTAATTTTTTTCATACATATTATGTTAATTCATGAATTTTTATTATCAAAAAATAATATTGCGATCTTTTTATGTCTTTTTATGCATTCATTGTATATAAAATGTACAAAAAATGATATCATATCACTGGATTTAATCAGTACAAGATATAATTTAAAATATAAAGTCATTCTTATCTGTAAATTATTCCAATAATATGAGTGTGTGGGAATGAATTAATTAGTTATATAAGCAAAGTGATAATAAGTTGGATATCGATAAAAATTACTCTAATTGAAATGATAAAATGTAATTTTTCAAGCCGCTTGTTCAATGGATAGATCGCGATCGTATTGATTGATCGCTTTTTTTATCACGTAATGCGTATCCTTTCGTACGCTTATCTTATTTTTATATTTATTTATTTATTTTGTTTCTCAAATTATCCTAAAGATGAATTTTTCCTAATTAAGTAGTAGCAAAACTTTTTCAATGTTGATATTTTCGACAAGGTATAATTAATTAGACATGTTGATTGAGTTTAGTACTTACAAGTGTTAAACTTTTATGATGAGAATTCTTTCAGTTGAATTCTTTCCTTTCACATCGTACTAAGATAAGTTGATTTTTATTTCATATAATAGCATTCTAATTATTAATTATTGAGTAAATATAATTTGCTAACTAGTAACTGAATTAATTCAGTTGCTTTAAACATTTTTATTAAATTAATTTATTATAAAATCATCGAGCTTGCTTTCGAAACCTTCTCCACTTTTTAACTTTTCTTTTGTTTTTCTAATTTGTAGTAACATTTCTAAAAAAAAAACCTTAGCACATAACTTTTAATTTATATAATTTCTAGCATTATTTAGTCCTTTTTTCTTCAGTCTGTCAAATACAATAATTATACTATTAATTATCATTTTCAAATGCTACTTAACAATTAGAATTATTCAATTCTTGCAATCATATGAGGTGAAGAATTGATACAATTTTTCCATCCATGAATGCATTTGAGATTTCATTCATCAATCATAAAATTTTTGTGATGCTGCGCTACTATATTTGGAGTGCTACTTCTAATGACTAATTAGGTTGTTTACTATTAATCTTACATACTTTATGCGAGAAATGATGCTATCCAGCTAACTGAATAACTAACTAGTTATTGGTAATTAGTTACAAGTAACTAAAAATTTAATTATTCCATGAGTTGCGGAAAATCAATCCCAGCAATCGTACATTTTTGTTATACGCTGAACTAAATGCTAAAATTTTTGATCTAGTTTCATTTAATTTATAATTTGGAGAAACATAAAATATAGTAGAAGTGTTTTAGAATTTTAACATTTTAAAATTTCAGTTAATCGCATATATTATGCAAAACCTTCAATACAAATGATTGCTATAATTGATGAATGGTTATTACTGATCAATTTTTGCCTCAAATTAAAATTTCTACGCATTTGAAAAATTAAATTTTGGAAGCTTTTCTAACTAAATTTCCTTCATTTTTTCTCACTTAAGTTTGATCTTTAATATTAACAGGTTAAATCTAATTTGATCAACGTATAATCATTTTCATTAAGTTGCCTTTGTGTTGATTAAACGAAAATTTTGTCTATCTACAAGATATTTATATATATATGTATGTAAAATTTACGCTAGGATGAAAAAAAAGAAATTTTTTTTCGCTTCATTAATCTGGATTTTCAATAGCTATTTTCGATGGATAGCTTGCTTATTTATAATAATGATGGAAAAATACCGACTACAAAAGCAAGTATAGGTTGATAAATAAATTATTTTCTAATTATTTACAAATTAGGACTTAAAAAAAGAGAAAGCGTTTTTAAATTAAGGTGCAATAATTCATTTCTTTTAATAGTGCTATTGCTAGGAATTGTAAAATAATAATAATAATAATAATAATAATAATAATAATAGTAATAGTAATAATAATAATAATTATTATTATTCATTATAATAAATAATAATAATTATTATTGTTATTGTTATTATTATTACTATTATTGTTATTATTATTATTATTGTTATTATTATTATTGTTATTATTATTATTATTATATTATTATTATTATTAATTATTATTATCATTATTATTACCTATGATTTTTTATTCTCAAATTAACCCCAATGTTTTTCGAAATGAAATAAGGAATAGAAGCAGATATAATTATTTCATTTTCGAAGTAGCCATACTTTCGTCTCTCTCTCAGATTCATTAAATTTTTTTTTATCTTTCTTCGTTTTCTTTTTTTTCTTTTTTTTTGAAAGTCTTTTTTTCCTATTAGTTGCATTATGCTTAATATTTTTAATTAAATTTTTTTGCAATATCTTAATGAATATTTCTTTAATTTTTAAGTTGTCTTTAAAAAGATAAAATTTTAAATAATTCTCCCCTATTTTTTCCTTTAAATACGTCATGATTTTTAAAACCTACATGAAATTCCGATATTTAGTATAATATGACAATTTTTTTTTTACAAATAATCGCTGTGGCAAAAAATGTTTCATTAATTAATTAACTAATGAATTTTTATTGATAAAATAAATCAAACCCTGAAAATTTTCACACTTTGATTCAGATGCGTTGGAAAACTTCACCAAAACAAGAGTGAAAAAAGAAAGAAAAAAAAAATCCAGAAGTAATTCCCAAAGCTGAAGTAATTTACTTCCTAACAATTGAAAATCTCAAAGAAAAAAAGAACTTTTAAGTGCTATGGGAATCCTTAATTTGCATTCGAACAAAAAAAAAAATCTCTTTATTTCCTTTTTTTTTCTCAATTTTAAAAGCTTCACAGTTCACATTTTTCCTTTTTGCAATTTTTCATTATCAAATATCACTTTATCACTATGACCTTTCTTTCTTTATTATTTGTAAAGAAAAAAAATATCAAAAAAATAAATAAATAAAAACAGAAATTCCTTTTTTAAACTTACTGAATGATAAATTCAGTTTCCGTATTTTCGCCTAATGTACAGGCAGCATTATCTAATGAAATTTTCTCCGATGGTTTCTTCATCTTCAAGAAATCCATTTCATCCTTGTATGAAATAAGCAAATTTTTGCTTTCATCTAATGCAAAAAACATTCGTCGTCGTGATTTCAGTAGTGAAAATGCTTAAAATTAGAATTTTCAAATAATTAAGAAAAGAAACTAAATTCTAATTAACATACTACTGATGAGCGTAAGAGAGAGACGGAGAAAGGATAAAAGAAAAGAAAGAGGGAAGAAAATAATACCACAAGTTTGTTAATCAAAACTTTACTGTGTGATCAATTAATTAAATTGATAAATGATCGCTTTTTTTTGCAAGATATTAAAGATGACATAATTTTTCCAGGAGAATAAGAATGAATTTTTGCTTCCCCTTTTTCTTTTTTAGCAAAACTTTGAAATAATTTTACAATTGGCACGAATTAAGTGAGCATTAAAATATCATTAATATCTTATAGACCAAAAAAAAAAACTTTCACTTACAAGATAATGATGCTAAAATGAAGAGGAAAAGTGATGTTATTGAAAATTTTAATTAATTTTAATATTTAAGGTTAATTAAGTAAGCAAGCATTAGGAGGATCATTAGCAAAATGCTCCGCTGATAAGATAGTGCTGTAATGTCTTTTCGGTAATAAAATGTTCATTTAATATGACAAAACTGATATGATATGCTATTTTACTAACTAATTAGCATGGGATAATTACTTAAAAATTTTATCATAACAAAAAAAAAAACAATAAAATCATTACCTCCACCACTTGTCTTCACGTTTAAATAACCGATAATTGAATACCATGACCGATCTTGCAAAACTGTTGTCATTTCTTGTATATTTTCAATTTAATTTTTTATCTGAAATTCTTCCAAATATATTCTTGAATTTAAATTTTCGAACGTTCTATTTTCCATTTTTAAAAAATTATTACCATATCTTTTTTATTCGCAATCATTTTATCATAAAATCTATGCAACAGATAATGAAGTAAAAATTGAAAATTTTAAATTCCATAATTTTTTCCGTTACTAAACATTAATGACAGAATTACTTATATATCTGTTGATTAAGCAAATTGCTATTTCCTGATACTGCAACAAAGAAATTCAGCTTTATTATCTATTTCGAGGTGAAATTTTGCGATCATTTCGTTTGATTTTAATTAAAAATTATTATGGCAATTATCAGTCAAGAGAATTCATAGATTTTAATCTCATAAACAATTTTACGCAACAAAAACTGGAAAAAAGAAAAAAAACTTCGGAATTCTGCCAAATTTTTGTGTGGACAATAAAGTAAATAAGATAGCTAGATTGGGAAAAAAACAAAAAAAATTTTCAAATTTTCTTGATTAATAATTGTCTTTATATATTTTTACTATTATTGATGATAGAAAAACAAATACGCACATGGAATGAAAAAAAAAGTTAAGTATATTAAGTAAATGATGGTAAAAAGAAACGAACTCATAATGCTAAAACAATTAAGTTTCATAGCACAAAAATATTTCAAGCACTAATCGTTAACGAAATTAACAGCGCTATTTATTTATACGGTTTAATTCACAATTAAATTTTGAAAAATATTTTCAAATGAAAATTTGTGCGAAATATATATATAAATTTATTTTTTTGCTGATTAAATGGTCAAAAATTTTATGATAAGCCTACATAGCAATGAAGAAATAAATATAAAAATAATTCTGAATGAAAATTTCTGAAAAAAAATTTTTTTTTTTTGGACAATTTTGAGAGCGTAGACGATAAAAGCAGCTAAGCTAATAAATTATTTTATGATTATCTCTTCCATTATCATCGAAGTTTACATCAATCAAACATTTTATAATTACATTATTCAAATATTTATCAGTAAAAACACTGATTTGTAATGTTAATAAAAAATTATTATTTCAGACAAGAATACTAGACGTGTCAATAAATTCTGGGAGTTTTTTTATTTCTTAACATTTTCTCTTCTTTTTATTACAGAATTTTTAACTCACAATATTGGATAACGAAATGTGTTATTAGAAAAATGATTTAGCAACTGATCAATCCAAATTTCAGCCGAATTTGCATTTCGAATTTAATCCACCTGCCTTAAGTAAATAGAACAAATGATGAAAATTTTTGATAACTAAAAATGCCTAGTTCAAAAAACGTTTTTTTTTTCTTAATCAATGATTATATATCAGAATTATGACAAATAATATTATTAATGTGTGAATATCGTTGTTTCATAAGAATATCCTTTAAACTAATGATTATTTTATATTTTGAAAATAATTATGCAGCTGAAATCCAGTAGCAAATTTCTCTTCTTTCTTTTTTTTTGGATAGCTATTTAACAAACTAAGATGTGTTGGTTAATATTATCGCTGTATAATATTGTTGTGTGATCAGAGAAGATTGTTAAATTGAGAGTAATTTAGATTTCAAATTCTTGCAAATTTAAAATATAGTAAATTTGTCGACCTACTTTTCCATTTTTTTTTTTTGTTCTTAAATAATAGATTAAAACAATAACAAACCTTAATAGTGACTGTGCCCTCGAAAAGACTCTTTTATTGTGATATCTGGTATTATATATATATATATATATATATATATATATATATATATATATATATAAATATATATATATATTTTATCTATTATCAATATATACATATATTTTATTTAAGCTTATCTGCTTAACAGATAAGCTTAAATAAATATCAATTGCAAACTTGCCCTTCTTCGTTCCTTTCTCAGGATAATATCAAGTGTTAAGGAAGTGAACAATTAATATTAAATATGTATCATAATAAATTTGTTCTCTTATTATTTATTCGTATAGCACTGCAGTAATTTTCATATCATTTTACGAATTGACTTTTTGATTTGAGGCTTCTTTTTTCTTCCTCAAAATTAATTTTTAAAGTTATTCGTTCCTTTTTTTTTAAGAAGTAAAATTGCTAAATTTTTTTTAAGAGATCCTGATATTTGATGACGATTTGGCAATCTCTTTAATTGTTGCAAATTCAGTAGCAATTAACAATTAACAAGTTGCTCAGTTGACTCCTGTCTTTAGAGCATTTCAGCGGTGTTTCAAATGAATAACTGCTATTAAATAAGTGCTGCTGTTCGTAGTATTTGAAATTTAATTCTTGCACAAAAAGATGTTTTAGTTAGTTAGCTAATTCTATTGAAATTTTAAATGTCTTCTCCGCTTTAAGGCGATGAAACAATGAAAGGAATTTTTGTAGGTGAAAAAAAGAAAAAGTAATTTTCTTAAAACTTATTATTGATGTTAAAAACAAAAAAAAAAACACACTCCGTTCTATTTGACAATAAACTTATTGCTCAAAAAGTTATCGCGAAAAAGAAAAAATCAATTTTCAAATTTTAATTTAGTTAAAAAAAAAAACAGCAAGCCGAGCATTTTTCGTCTTACGAAAAATATACAACCAATTTTATTATGAATTCATGCCTTCAAAGCGTCAGTAAAATTTTAATTTCAATCCTAGAAAAGAAAAAGTCAAGAATGTCACATTTATGATTTGTGGAAATGTTATTGTTAAATATCTTACCCAAATAGGAAAAGAACTTGTTGGCATTTTTTTAATTATATTTCCCTTTATTAATTAATAAACGTTTTAGCACAGGTTTTTTGGCAGTATTTTAAAAGTGAAATTTGTTATTTATTAAAAATGATCAAAAAAGGAATGACATTTCAGTTTTTTATTTTATCATTTTTAGCATTAGTTTAGTTGGTATTTCATTTTGCCTAGAAAGCTAAATTTAGATGATTTCTTAAAAAGAAAAAAAAAATAAGAAATCCAAATAAATCATTTTCATTTATTCATTTGTATGAAGTAAAATGAGTATTTTTAGCTTTTTTTTTCTAAGGATATTTTCTAAAGTTCGCAAAATGTTATTACTCTTTTTTAAACTCAATTTCATGTATGAGGTGCAGAAATAAACAAAATAAATTTATATTGTTTTAAAAACTTATTTTTAAAAACTTAAGTTTATTTCATTTTGACTGCAATCCAAATTTTAAATTGCTCTTGTCTTTTTTTTTTTTTAAATTTTTCTATTATCTTCTTTTTCGCTAATTTTTCTTCTTTTTTGTTATTGTTACATTTTGCAACTTTTTCTGAAATGAAAGCTTTCAACAGTTTGAAATTTTTCTTTTTTCGAGCCAATTTTTTCGTTTTTATTATATATTTTCTCTTTTTTTGGCGGATTTTTTACAATAAAAATTATCGACAGAATGACGTAATGTAGAAGCAGGAAAATCTAAAGCAAACTTGAAATGTTTTAAAAAAATGAAGAAATAAATGTATTTTTTCGTTATTTTAATTGAGCAATGAATTCGGTATCTTCTGCTAATGTGAACCACTTTTGCTCTTTTTTTCTTCAAGTATTTAGGTTGTCTTTTTTTCAAATTTAGCATTAAAATTAAATGCATTTCGCAGAGAACTAAATATTAAAATCAAATGCAATTAGAAAAGAATTTTGTTACGGTAATTTTGAAAAATTTTCTAAAAAAAAGGAAAATTTTGACGAAAACCAAAGCAAGCATTTTTGGACAAAATTCAGTCTCGATTGCATTTAAAGTTGAAAAAACTAAGTCAAATGTTAATCGTTTCTGGCTCCAAAATTAATTAAAGCATTTCTCAAACTTTTATCTTCAATTATTTTAATTACACATGTCTTTTAACTTTTAAATTTGAATTTCAGCTTTCATTTAAATTAAATTGGTTCTTGCAATTTAATTCTTTCATTTTTACAATTATTATATTCATAACTTTTGCCAAAATTAGCAGCAATTATTTTGAAGTAAGAAAAAGTGAAAAAAACTGAAAAAAATCTCGATTGCTAGTAGCGAAAGGTAAAATAATTTTTTCAAAGAATTAATTGGTTTAAATCCATGCAGTAAAAAATTATATCCCCTAATTCGTTTGTTTTTTTTAAACTTGTAAAAAAATAGGAAAAAAAACAATAATTTGTTTTTTTTTTTTTTAATAGCTAACAGTTTCTTGATCTTTTTTATCTTAAAATTTTTCGCAGTAAAACCAAAAATATCTTATCACTAGTGCGATAGAATAAATTTTACTTGGAGCTTTACAATCAGTGAAAAAAATTATGTGAAATAATTTTAAACCATTTTATCATTTTCGCATTTGTGGCCGAAGAAATAGTTAATTAATTCGTAGCGCACGCATACAGATGTTTATTTTCTGGAAGCACTTTTTGAAATAATAAAATAACAAAAACTTCTGGAATAAATTTCTGTATTAATTATCAGATATCCATCCAAATGTTGGTTTGAACATTTTCATTATAATTAGTGCAATAGCAGGAATCTCCTTAATTATTCTAAGAGACAAAATTTATAGCAGATTTTTAGTGCCACAGTTACATATTGCAAATAAATTGAAGTTAAAAGAATTAATTAGCAAACAAAAATTTATAAATTAATGCTTCAAAATTAAAATCAATGCTGAAATTCGAAATTATTTGTTATTGACCGCACAATCTAATATAATGCTAAAATTGCTTTAATTTAAATTTCGCAATATCTATGAATGATGATATAATGCGTTTATTTTTCATCTGATAACAGATCCAAAACTGATAAAGTTAACTGCTTAAATGATAGATAGTTAAGCTACTTCATTAGAAAAATCAATTGTCAATTTTCTAGTTTTGTCATTTTCTATTTTTAGTATCATAGTTACATATTAATGCCGTAATTGAATTTATTAGAAATTTTTACTTTTTTATTAATTTTTTCCTTTTTCCAAGCAATTTTTTGAATAAAAATAGACATTAAGCATAAATATTATATATTAAAGGTTTTCAAAATAACTTTCATACATATATATATATATATATAAACTCAAATATTTATTTAATACATATTAAATAAAATATTTGAAAAATTTTCCATTTCTCAATTTCTATTTTTTTCTACGAAAGCAAATTTTTCGTTGAATTATGTTAGATATTTCAATTTAAAATACAACTGCAAGAGAGAAAATTTTATTGGTATATGAAATTTCTTTTGCTTTTTCAATAACAATTTAATGAATTTTAAAAAGCAAAACACTGAACTTCTTTCATTTCTCATTTTAGACAAAAACAAAACTTAAAATTATATTTTTAAATATGCTAGAAATATTATTTGTCAACAAAAAGCATATAAACAGTTTTACTTATTATTCCCCATCCATTGTCAACAGAAATGTAATTCTTATAATAAGCAGAAATCATTATTCTATCGCATATTTTGTAATTTTATTTTTTAAAAATTCAAAAAAAAAAAAAACAAAGCTGATTATCAGATATTAATTCAGCATTACAATAGCCATTCACAAATGCCATATCTGATGATTATACATGATTATTACGATATTTTATGATACGTTAGTGCTTTAATGCCAATTTTTATGTAGATCGGATTTCATGATAACTTTATCCGTATTGCTTTATCGCACTTTATGAACAAAATACTACTGTGCGAGCAATACGACACAAGTGTTACAGTATGATGATTGCATTAGGAAATCATTGTATCTTATGATTTCATTAAAAATTATTTCAAAAAGAAAGAAATAGTTATTATGATATTCTTGTCATGATATTTAATATTAGCCCTACTATCACCATCTCATTGATATCAAGAAATTTCGCCACATCACGATTAAAATTTTATAATTTGAACGAAAATTAATGAGAAAAAAATTATGTCTTGTAAATACCGCTGTATGATATTCTCTGAGCATTACAGTATCCTATTACTGGGAGCTTGGATTTGGTTCCTTCAAATATTATGCTATTTCAGTTATTTTTGTAACATCTAAAAGAAAAAAAAAAAAAAAAAAGAACTTTGATATTCGCTAAATTTATGATATTCCATTACTTTTTTTTTTTTTTGTTTTAAATTAACAGTATAAATAAAGGAGAAGTGAGCGAGAGTAAAGAAAAAGGCAAAATTTCATCGTAAATTTTTTTAGAAGTCATCGAAATAAAACTTTTGCACTTTTCAACAAATATATTTATACTGAAACTTTTAATTTCTTATTCCAAAGCGGTAAAAGGTGTAAAATTTTTCCGGTAGTATAAATACTATAGTTGCAAAATTTTTTGAAATAGAATTAAAAAAATTTTTATAACATTTCTTTTTTAGATGATGAAGGACATAAAAATCTTTCAGAGAAGGAAGAAAAAATTGAAAAAACGCTGACATATATTACTAACGGCAAAACCAAAACGAATAATAATATGAAATGAAAATTTAAAATTTATGTAAAAATTTATTAGTTGCTTGCTCCTTGTGAGATTATACTTTTTTTTTTTTTTTTTTTTTTTACAATTTAAAATTTATTGTACTGATACTTTGTGAAAAAATTATTTCCTCAAAAGTTCATCCGTTTTTCCTTTTTTTCTTCCCACTTTCTACTCGAGATATTTAAATGAAGCTTAAATTTCTTTCCCAACAGATAAATTTTTTTTATTCAATCAGAAGAGTTTTTTTTTTTTTTTCGTTCACCGTGTGTATATCATTATATTATGCAGAAGCTGGACCAAAATTCTGAATTTTTTAATTTTTAAAATTTTATACCACTGGCAAAGCTATTTTACCACTTCAGATAACTGCAGTTGCTCCTACAATTAGTAATAATAGATTATAATGAAAGTAATAAAATTAATAATAATAAATAAATAAATAAATCACCAAATATATAAATAACTGAATAAATAAATAATAACACATAGCGTCCTAGAATTTTTACTGTGCTAAGAAAATAAAACTTATGAACGAGTTCATTTTTTGCCGCAAATGATGAGAATTACTTTTTTGACAATATCAGAATGATCATACTCGGAATATGTTATATCAAATAATTGTTTTTTCAAATTTTTAAAATTTAACAGTTTCTTTTATTTATTTTTTCCTTCTTTTTGAAAACATGGCAATTTATGAGAAATGATTTCAAATTCCAAATAGTTGCAACAGAAAATTCTATTTCGCATTTGTTTCGGTACGCATTTAAATCCTTAACATTTTATTATTGCTAATGCATCTAACTAAAAAATATGCTTCTAAAATTTCAAACATTTTAGAAAGCTCAAATAACAAGTGCTGTTTAAAATGGGCAAATTTTCGCTTTAAGAATTTTTAAATTATGATTCAAATTTGTTCCAAATGATATCTCTCTTCCCAAATTTAATTTCGAAATGAATGAAGAAAAATACACTTGAATAGGCTTGCTTAGTTGTTACTATATTTTGAAATATTTCGTGGATTAATAACAAAATCAATCAATGTTGCTATCTTTTATTAGTATAATGCACTAATATAATTAATAGCTTTACTTTTTTTTTATCTATTTTATCACTTTTTTCCATTTTTATTGCTTAAAATTTAAATTATCTCTAAATATAATAAAATAAACAAAGATCTCTGCTGAATTCTTATTGCCTGTAAAAATTTACTTTAATTATCCTTTTTTATCTATTTCAATTATCATTTTGACAGAAAATTGCATTTTCTATTTTAGTTCATCTGTTTAATCAAGACTTTTTGCTATTATTTAACTTATTTCAACAACATTTCATCACTTCCATTGATTATTTATCAATTCTCTTATTATACAAAGTAATCATTCCCAAGTAAATAACAAAAAAGAAAGAAAGTAATAATTTTTCTCTTTCTCTTTAAAATTATATGTGAATTGGTTTTGATAAAATCATTAATATTCATTTTTAAAAACAATAACAAAACCATTAGAACAATATAACATTTATAGATGATTAGTTAACATGAAATATTAATTAATCAAATGTAAAAAAGATGCATTTAATAAACGGCACAGTTACTGCACATCTGATCTTTTCAATCATTCCTTCTCTTCTTTTTAAAATTAATTACCTGTAATTCTCTTTAAGTAAAAATTATTATTGTAGTGTTATCATATCCTGTAAAATATCACACTTATCAAAGCAAAGAAAATTTGAACTATTCGTTCAAATTTCAAGAATATATTCTACAAAAAATTGCTACAATTTTGATATGTTTTTTTGCTTAATTTATAGTCACATCAATTTAAAAAACAAAAAAAAAAAACAAAATAGAAATTTTACTTTATAATTATTTAAAAATATTTGATAACTATTGAAAATAATTGATATATAAAATTGTATTTTTCATTTTCATGCTAATATTTTTGTGAAAAGTTTTTTTAATATTCATAATGTTTTCCTGGTAAAATATACTTAAATTACAAACGTTAACTGTTCTTTTATCCAATTTTCAACATTAAATAATAACCGAATTTCACACAATTACGTTCTAAAAATTTTTTAATATTCTGATTAGGCTGTTTTATTGAGGCATATTTCTGTTTTTACTCACATTTATCATTGGCCAAAAAAAGAAAAAAAGGAAAAAATATTTTAACTACATTTTTCCATTTTTTTTTTTTTTTTTTTGGTAATTATCTGAATAAACATCATTAAATAACGAAAATTTCTATCATTTATTTGAAGTCGACGATTGGAATGAATTTAGTAATGAAATTACACAAATATTTGATAAAAAGTTAACCAAAATATGCACTTATTTTAATGAGATGATGATTAAATGTTGAGTAAACTTCCTATTTCTTCTATTACAAAAATTTCCTCCAAAAATATAATTACATTTTTTCTACAATATCATTTCTATTTTAATTAATTAAAAACGGGACGTATCATTAAAGATGAGTATATAAAGTGAACATTTTATATGATGAAAAATTGTGATTGGAAAAAAATGCTGGTGTCAACATATTGGATTAGATTCACTTTCAAAATTGTATTTGTTCTTTCTTTTTTCTTTTCAATAATTTCTAAGCTTTTAAATAAAATTCATCATTTGATCAGTAAATAATAATTGAGGTGAAAATTAAATTTAAGAATTTCAACAACATAAATCTCATGAATTTTAGTTTTTCTCCTTCTTTTTTTTTATTAAATTTCAGATATAAAAAGATTAAAATATAATTTATTAATTTCTATTGGTAACAATTTTAGGAAAGAATATGTGTTAAAAAGCGATTCTAAAATTTTTTCATTTTATCAAAAATTTTTAAGGATATTTCTAATGTCATTTACTATGCAAACTACTTATCACATAATTAATTACTATTGGTTGCAGTAATAAAGTTTAATTTAAAGCGTAATATAGGATAAAATGTATAGCATGCGACTGAAAGATTTCCTCCATTTTGTTTGTACAAAATTTTAATTGTCGAATAGGGAGTAGTTTATGACCTTTTAACACTTTCAAATTAATAAATCATTAAATTCCAAATGAGCTCCAAATTGTTGTTCAATTTCAATTACTTAATTTCCACATTCATTCATCCACCTATCTTTCTATTCTTTGGTCCAATGGAATTGCCACAACTGGATAAGAAAATTCATATTTATGAAAGCAGCAAACTGAATAAACAGTTTCAGAGCAGTGTATTTGGATCAACATTAATATATTTGGATTTAATATTGATTTCATGTTTTAAATCACTTTATGCTTTAATTAAATTACTATGACAAAATATTGCTAATATTCTATAAGTTGTATAAAATTTTGTGGTGAAATTTGGAGAATTTTTCTTACATATTAATAGTGAACTTTTAAAATTCAAACGAAGTTTTCATTCACAAAAAGTTTGTTGTTTGCATAATTTCAGGTCTATTTTCATTATTTAACAGCTCATAAATATTAATTTTGTCTCTTTTTTTAAATTTTTTTTTTTCCATTTTTGTTTCTTAAAATACCAATTGCAATTTTTTTTAATGCCGAACTATGTTGCAAATAAATTTCAGATGTAAAATTTCTACTTACTGAGTGCACTTTATCCTTCCAGCGGCAGGTAGTTAAAAACCAATTTTCTATCCAATAGCATCACTTAATTACTCATTTTAATTATGTGATGACTTATCAGTACCATAAATTATAAACGCTACTATTGAAAACTAAATTTATTTGGAAAATATTACTCGTTGCGAAAATTGATTAGAGTTTAGGTTCAAAAAACTTCGCTTCTTCAACTGCTTCATTAAAACCGATCGTGAATAATCATTTACTTCTGCTTTTTAATAATATCAAGTTTCTCTAAAAGTTATAATTGCTTTTGAAAGCTTTTAAAAATCAAAAAAAAAAGCTGCATTTTTTAGTAAGAAAATTTCATTTAATAATACAATATTCATGTTTATAGAAATTTCAAATTATTCGCCGTGGAATTCATTCCTTTTATTTTTGCTTTTTAATTAATGTTTTATATATAGAAATGGATTAATTTCCAACTTTTTTTCTGCATCCTTGCTAAAATAAATAGGAAAAATCTTAATATTAAAAATTAAACCAGTAATGTCTTAGGAAGAAAACAAAAATTTCGACGGCACATTTTTTAAATATTCCGTCGCATTCTTTTTGTTTATTTTAAATGAAATTGATTTAAAAAAAAAACACTTAAATTTTTCTAGTTAGACACATACCTTAGCTATGCATAATCATCATTTTCCTCAACAAATGCTAAAGAATTAATTGCGTGGGAATTTAGATAAGACACATTATTCCATGAAATTATAACAATAGAATAGGTAATAAATATAAAGCAAGCTTTGAGGTTTGAGGATAATGACATTGATAATATTTGAATATTGATAATATATAATCTTTGAGCACGATAAAGTTTATTGTTGAGCATAATATAATATATGGCAATGATAATAGCGCGTTAAGCACAACACAATCTTTTATTCTATAATATTGCGCAAAAATGTGTTAAGATGATTCGGAATTGATTTACTGCTTAATCGCTTAATCGTATTTATATTTTACCTCCTGAAATTTTACCTCTTGAAACTAAACTATCCAGTTATAAATTATTGACTCTTGAAATAAATTATCCAATTATAAATTACTGACTTTAGCATCAATGCTAAGATCAGTCTTAGCTTCTTACTTCTTCTTCCTTCACTTCAGGCATCAATTGATGACAGTATGACAGGCCTATTTGCTATTTCCAAAGTTATTAATTTTTTTTTTTTTGTTACCACCCATCAGAATTCTCCACTGATGAGAATCACTCTTGACATCTAGCATTTGACTCATTAATGAAGAATTGAAGTCATTTTGCAAACACTGCTATAAGATCTTCCACACATATATTCTTTTATTATTTGCATTTTCTTATCCGCGAAATTTTCTTATTTTTATGCTTTCATTCTAATCCCAAATGTTGGGTTATTCAAAATTAGAATGTTATTCAATTTCACATTAAATGATCCTTCCAAAAAACAATTCATAGCAAATGGAATAATTTAGCTGAAATTAACAAACTTCCGGAAGAGAAAAAGAAACATCATTTTTGGTGAAGCCTTTACGGTCTATTCCCAAAGCTTTTCCATTTTTTCCTAAATAAAATTATAAATTTCTTCATATTGGAGCGAATGTAATAAATTTGAAACTGATAAAATTGAAATATGCAATGAGTGCATTAAAAAATTCGAATTACATTGATATTATTCATTTTTACTTTTTTTATCGTTTTTTTATTCTCAAGATGATTTGTGCAATTGTCATTCATTTCATTCTTTTTTCATGTTTACTTTTCAAGTGACATTTTCGGATAAGAAAATAATCAAGATTTTGCCTATGACGACAGCCACTGATACATTATATTTCCTCTTATCACATTCTCTCTCTCTCTCTCCCTCTCTCTGTCACTTCATCCGAATTCTAAGACACAGAATTTTTAAGCAACAATTGTCTATAATGAAGATTCAAAATGAAAAAAAAGAGAAGAAGGATTTTATCATTGATGTCTTCCTAGTTTATTTTTACACACATATAGCACTATTGATTTAATTAGTTAGTCAAAAAATAAAAATAAAAATAATTCTGTGTAAATAATAAGCAAATTCTGAACTTGTCCAAGTTAAAATTTTATGGTATCAGTTTTTTTTTCTTTTGTCGATGGGAGGTGGAGAAGAGAAGGAAAAGGAAAGAATGTCTTTTTCTAAATTTTAAGTTTGGAATGACGTACATTTTAATCCATTTTACCATTTTAACAATCAAATAAAACGAAATATTGCAGTTTAAATCTTTCCGCTTTATTTGACATTCATTAGAGTGCTTAACGATAATTAGAAAATGTCATGTGCGGATAGTTTAGCGCTATCTTTGATTTGTAATTTATTTAATAAATGTGATGCTTCAAAGAGTTGAAAATTAAGCAACTCATAGTTTTCCAGAATATCGTTATATGTCACCGAGCTTTACATATTTTAATAGCAAAAATAACAAATGGTTTAATTTTGCTCATAAATTTAACAATTTAGTTTATTATCATCAGAATTATAGATTTTCCAAATTCCAATGATAATTTTATTTTTTGGCCATATGATATTTTATATTTTCAAAATCAAATTCAAGATTATTGTTCTTAATATTTTCAAATTCTGGAAAACTTTTCTTAATTTTTAATCTATTATTTCATGAATAAACACTTCTGTTTGTGTTTTTTTTTTCGAGAAATCCAATGAAATTAATATCTAAAACAAAAGTATTTGAGAATAATAACCTTTGTTTTTTTGTTATTTAAAAATTTCAGTATCAAATATATGGCTCATTAACTATTAAACTAATTAAATTCTTTGTAGATCGATTTTGTTATTTTGGCTTTTTCCCATCCTAATATCATTCATTACTTTTGATATTGTTAGCATATCATCATATCACATACATGGAAAACACATAAATGAAATATGAATATTTCAAATATAATAATAATATGTTGATATCATCAAAGGTCTATAAAGAATTAATATTCAAAGTAAAATGTTTCAAAATTCTTCAAATGTAGGATAATGAATAGAATATTGAATAATTACTTTTGATAAATGAATTAGTTAAACATATTCGTCTTCAGAAAATGTTAATTTTCATTGCTGCACTAATTCACAAAATTTCTTTTGTTTAATTGGTTGTGTGCAATAATTAATTAGCTATATACACATTTGCATAAACTTAAAGCAAATATGTTAGTTTATCTTTGTATTAACATCGTGTCTCTGGTAGCTGATAAACATTTCATTGTCAATTGAAATTATCATCTTACTTAAGTACACAAAATACAGGTGGACAAATTCTTTACTCGTTTGTTTATATTCTTTTTCATGTAAAGAATTAAAATAGCATTAAATAATTAATTCATTTTTACAGGTGTAAAAAAGGTCACGAACATTAGCTAACCAAATGTTATCCTTAATTCTCTTATTACTGGTAAATTATTTATCTATTTTGCAAGAAGAAAAAAGGAAAATAAATGAGTAGTTAATAAATAAACCAATATTAATACACGGAAATCAGTGAAAAATCGAATCTACTTATATATACCACTAAGCAATTCGTAGCTAATCATTTGATTGGTTGGACTAAGTTTTGTTTCTAAATGATTTGTTTAAAAGAAGTAAAAGGAGAAAGCATGACAAATATGAGTTGTATATATCAGAAGGGAAGATGAAGGTTTTAAAAAATTGTAAAAAATCCGTTTTTTTTTTTTTTTAGGCACTGAATGAATTTAATGTTGCAACAGTAGTTGGGTTTGAGCAGTCCGAATTTGATGGTATGGAAAGGATGCGGGATTCCATGAAGAGTCGTAGACAACGAATGAAACAAGCATTGAATTTAATAAATGACAATAATTTTGGTAGATTTCTTAAAACAGAAATGGACAACTTGGAAAGTGGTAAATTTGAAGTGAAAAAACGAGCTCTCGATGCACTGGAAGGTGCGGGATTCGGGATGGAGAAGAGAGCTCTTGATGCACTGGAAGGTGCGGGATTCGGAATGGAGAAGAGAGCTCTTGATGCACTGGAAGGTGCAGGATTTGGAATGAAGAAGCGAGCTCTCGATGCATTGGAAGGTGCAGGATTCGGGATGAGAAAAAGAGCTCTTGATGCATTGGAAGGTGAAGGATTTGGGATGAGAAAACGAGCTCTCGATGCACTGGAAGGTGAGGGATTCGGGATGAGAAAACGAGCTCTCGATGCACTGGAAGGTGAGGGATTCGGGATGAGAAAACGAGCTCTTGATGCATTACAGATGAGATATCAACTGAAGAAGAAAGTGAATAATTTGAAAAATGATGGATTTAACAGATTGCTAAATCATCCTGATCAATCATCCGGTAAATTTTTCGATTTCAGAAATGAAACAGAACATTTGTAATCAGAAATAGCAAAATTTCAAATTAAAAGAGAGAAGGGAAGAAATTTTAGCATTAGATATAACCATATCTATATACTATTGGAAATTATTTAAGATGAAATTGAACTTTAGTCGAAATAACTAAGATTAATTAAAAAATTGATAATTTATTTACAGGATTTAGGACAAGTCGATTCCATATTAATCGCTTTTCCACAAATGGAAGGCATTCTCCAAGCAGAACATTAATTTCCCCTGGTAATTATTGCAGTATAAACTATAGATATTAAATTAAGGATATTTATCTTTTCACTGCTCAATATCAACTTAAAATGTATTGTGATTCTAATTTAATTACATTTGCTACCTTTTCAATAGCTAAAACTAAACAAAAAATGAATTCCTTTATGCTGGATAATGTATGATATTTGATTATAATCGGTTTACTTTTAATTTTTAAACTGTTTTATAAGTTGTGAACAAGTTAATTTGTAAAATTGCGACTGTAATTTAGTATTATTTAAATTTTAAACAGCCTACAAAAATTTCAGTTTTTAGCTTTTGTGACGGTTTTTTTTTTTTGAAATAATTCAAAATACAATTTAAGTATCTAAGGAATGCAAAAATGAAATTATGTGAAGTTGATTCAGTCAGTTTTGCAGTAGCAAATTATAATGTTTAATTAAAGTTGTAATAATTAAATTATTTAGAAATTTTTTATATGAAAAAAAAAAGAAAAAGACAATTAATTTTACATAGTTTCAGGCAAATTCATGGAGTAAAAGATCAGCAAAAGATATCCTTCATTATCATCATCATATCATGGCAATTCCTAATCTCACACACCATGATCTCAAAAATATTTCAAACCGGTGTAAACTGTTTTTTCTTCCCACCTTTATTGTTTAATTGAAATAATAAATACTTTTATGAATACTTCTTTCTACATGTCAAAAAAAAAAAAAAAAACAATAATATGTGCAAATTATGCTAAAAATAAGTTTTAGTTTATTTTTGTCATTTCTGCTAATGAATTCTATATTTAAGTAATAAAAAATTTTTTTTTCTTTTTTTCAAATATCAAATACAGAAACGTTAATAATAGAAACAACATTTATTGGTAATTATTTATTATCATTTTCTATAAATTATGTATCACACAAAATAAAATTTATTGCGCTGTTATTTATTATTTGATAACCTAATTTTGCTAATGCCAAAATAATATATCAAAAACAAACAATTAGTAATGAAGGAAAAAAAACTACCCGAAATGAAAGAAGAAGATAAAATAATAAATTGATAAGGTACAACAAATCAGTCAAATTGCAAGGAAGTACGTCGTTGATTAATGAAATTAGATCGGCAAGTGGATACAAATCGAATTTATTTTTCATCGTTTTTTTTTTCTTTTTCTCTTTTTTTTTTTAAAATTTGTTTGATTTTGGATGTATTCAAATATAAATCACTATACACTGAGTTGCTCAATTTTATTAGTCTTATCTTTTTATCACTCTTCTTGACTGAAAAGAATACAGAGTTATCAATAAGCACAGCAACAAAAGAGAAAGGAAAAATTATGAGACATAACGATGAAAATTTTAGATTTAACTATTCAAAGTTGATGATGAAGCTTGAAAACCTTTTGAATTTATCACTATTCAATTAACACCACTTAATTGAGCCAGCCAGGTAAGCGAAGCGAAATGCGAGTAATATTCGAGGGGAATGAGCAGTGGATGTAGAAGTAAATAGAGAAATTGGAATAAGAGGTATCATGATTTGATGAGGAAACAATAATCTTAAAAACAGGGAAAGATTTAGAAATAGTAAAGAGACATAAGAGCGGAAAATATTTTTAAATTACCATAGAGATAATTATAAATAAATCCGTCTCTACTGCAGTTATTTTGATGGCAGTTAACGGGAAATCGCGGGAGAAAATATTGAACACTCAGGTGCAGAAATCAAATACTCAGGTACAAGTAGTAGCCAGGTACGGAATTAAGTGTCGAGAA
This sequence comes from Setaria digitata, assembly GCA_003640385.1. Classification (NCBI taxonomy): domain Eukaryota; kingdom Metazoa; phylum Nematoda; class Chromadorea; order Rhabditida; family Setariidae; genus Setaria; species Setaria digitata. Next base: position 259 of record RCAB01000480.1, on the reverse strand, counting down.
GGAAACAATACCTGTATAGAGATGCTTATCTTCAAAAGTAGAAGAGATATTATATGGCTGATCAGTGAGCAAACCGCAACAATGCTTGGAAGGAATAGACAGGTCGAATTCAAACTTAAAATTGTGTATTTTTAGCAAAACAAGATGAAATCGTGAAATAGATAACAAGTTCGATGTAAAGAGGTCAACAAGACTACCGAAAGTGAAAGTTGAACAATACGCATAAGCAAAGTGTTTAGAGCTATCATCCGTCGACAAT